>NW_024121544.1:769202-811818 GCF_016745375.1 Pimephales promelas | reverse complement strand
ACTGTCGTTTTTTTTTCGGGCCGAATTTTTGAGTTTCGATATCTCAGCTCTGGAAGGGGCTAGAGCCTCCATTTTTGCACTCAGGTCTAAGTCTCATGGCCTCTATCAGAATCCAGAGTTTTGGGAAGATTGGAGAAACTTAATTTTTCGCCCAAAAAAAAAAACGTAAGGGGTACCACTGTCGTTTTTTTTTTGGGCCGAATTTTTGAGTTTCGATATCTCAGCTCTGGAAGGGGCTAGAGCCTCCATTTTTGCACTCAGGTCTAAGTCTCATGGCCCTCTATCAGAATCCAGAGTTTTGGGAAGATTGGAGAAACTTAATTTTTCGCCCAAAAAAAAACGTAAGGGGTACCACTGTCGTTTTTTTTTCGGGCCGAATTTTTGAGTTTCGATATCTCAGCTCTGGAAGGGGCTAGAGCCTCCATTTTTGCACTCAGGTCTAAGTCTCATGGCCTCTATCAGAATCCAGAGTTTTGGGAAGATTGGAGAAACTTAATTTTTCGCCCAAAAAAAAACGTAAGGGGTACCACTGTCGTTTTTTTTTTCGGGCCGAATTTTTGAGTTTCGATATCTCAGCTCTGGAAGGGGCTAGAGCCTCCATTTTTGCACTCAGGTCTAAGTCTCATGGCCCTCTATCAGAATCCAGAGTTTTGGGAAGATTGGAGAAACTTAATTTTTCGCCCAAAAAAAAAACGTAAGGGGTACCACTGTCGTTTTTTTTTCGGGCGAATTTTGAGTTTCGATATCTCAGCTCTGGAAGGGGCTAGAGCCTCCATTTTTGCACTCAGGTCTAAGTCTCATGGCCCTCTATCAGAATCCAGAGTTTTGGGAAGATTGGAGAAACTTAATTTTTCGCCCCAAAAAAAAAACGTAAGGGGTACCACTGTCGTTTTTTTTTTCGGGCCGAATTTTTGAGTTTCGATATCTCAGCTCTGGAAGGGGCTAGAGCCTCTTTTTGCACTCAGGTCTAAGTCTCATGGCCTCTATCAGAATCCAGAGTTTTGGGAAGATTGGAGAAACTTAATTTTTCGCCCAAAAAAAAAAACGTAAGGGGTACCACTGTCGTTTTTTTTTCGGGCCGAATTTTTGAGTTTCGATATCTCAGCTCTGGAAGGGGCTAGAGCCTCCATTTTTGCACTCAGGTCTAAGTCTCATGGCCCTCTATCAGAATCCAGAGTTTTGGAAGATTGGAGAAACTTAATTTTTCGCCCAAAAAAAAACGTAAGGGGTACCACTGTCGTTTTTTTTTCGGGCCGAATTTTTGAGTTTCGATATCTCAGCTCTGGAAGGGGCTAGAGCCTCCATTTTTGCACTCAGGTCTAAGTCTCATGGCCCTCTATCAGAATCCAGAGTTTTGGGAAGATTGGAGAAACTTAATTTTTCGCCCAAAAAAAAAGTAAGGGGTACCACTGTCGTTTTTTTTTCGGCCGAATTTTTGAGTTTCGATATCTCAGCTCTGGAAGGGGCTAGAGCCTCCATTTTTGCACTCAGGTCTAAGTCTCATGGCCCTCTATCAGAATCCAGAGTTTTGGGAAGATTGGAGAAACTTAATTTTTCGCCCAAAAAAAAAACGTAAGGGGTACCACTGTCGTTTTTTTTTCGGGCCGAATTTTTGAGTTTCGATATCTCAGCTCTGGAAGGGGCTAGAGCCTCCATTTTTGCACTCAGGTCTAAGTCTCATGGCCCTCTATCAGAATCCAGAGTTTTGGGAAGATTGGAGAAACTTAATTTTTCGCCCAAAAAAAAAAAACGTAAGGGGTACCACTGTCGTTTTTTTTCGGGCCGAATTTTTGAGTTTCGATATCTCAGCTCTGGAAGGGGCTAGAGCCTCCATTTTTGCACTCAGGTCTAAGTCTCATGGCCCTCTATCAGAATCCAGAGTTTTGGGAAGATTGGAGAAACTTAATTTTTCGCCCAAAAAAAAAAACGTAAGGGGTACCACTGTCGTTTTTTTTTCGGGCCGAATTTTTGAGTTTCGATATCTCAGCTCTGGAAGGGGCTAGAGCCTCCATTTTTGCACTCAGGTCTAAGTCTCATGGCCCTCTATCAGAATCCAGAGTTTTGGGAAGATTGGAGAAACTTAATTTTTCGCCCAAAAAAAAAAACGTAAGGGGTACCACTGTCGTTTTTTTTTCGGGCCGAATTTTTGAGTTTCGATATCTCAGCTCTGGAAGGGGCTAGAGCCTCCATTTTTGCACTCAGGTCTAAGTCTCATGGCCCTCTATCAGAATCCAGAGTTTTGGGAAGATTGGAGAAACTTAATTTTTCGCCGAAAAAAAAAAAAAACGTAAGGGGTACCACTGTCGTTTTTTTTTTCGGGCCGAATTTTTGAGTTTCGATATCTCAGCTCTGGAAGGGGCTAGAGCCTCCATTTTTGCACTCAGGTCTAAGTCTCATGGCCCTCTATCAGAATCCAGAGTTTTGGGAAGATTGGAGAAACTTAATTTTTCGCCCAAAAAAAAAAAACGTAAGGGGTACCACTGTCGTTTTTTTTTTCGGGCCGAATTTTTGAGTTTCGATATCTCAGCTCTGGAAGGGGCTAGAGCCTCCATTTTTGCACTCAGGTCTAAGTCTCATGGCCCTCTATCAGAATCCAGAGTTTTGGGAAGATTGGAGAAACTTAATTTTTCGCCCAAAAAAAAAAACGTAAGGGGTACCACTGTCGTTTTTTTTTCGGGCCGAATTTTTGAGTTTCGATATCTCAGCTCTGGAAGGGGCTAGAGCCTCCATTTTTGCACTCAGGTCTAAGTCTCATGGCCCTCTATCAGAATCCAGAGTTTTGGGAAGATTGGAGAAACTTAATTTTTCGCCCAAAAAAAAAAACGTAAGGGGTACCACTGTCGTTTTTTTTTCGGGCCGAATTTTTGAGTTTCGATATCTCAGCTCTGGAAGGGGCTAGAGCCTCCATTTTTGCACTCAGGTCTAAGTCTCATGGCCCTCTATCAGAATCCAGAGTTTTGGGAAGATTGGAGAAACTTAATTTTTCGCCCAAAAAAAAAAACGTAAGGGGTACCACTGTCGTTTTTTTTTCGGGCCGAATTTTTGAGTTTCGATATCTCAGCTCTGGAAGGGGCTAGAGCCTCCATTTTTGCACTCAGGTCTAAGTCTCATGGCCCTCTATCAGAATCCAGAGTTTTGGGAAGATTGGAGAAACTTAATTTTTCGCCCAAAAAAAAACGTAAGGGGTACCACTGTCGTTTTTTTTTCGGGCCGAATTTTTGAGTTTCGATATCTCAGCTCTGGAAGGGGCTAGAGCCTCCATTTTTGCACTCAGGTCTAAGTCTCATGGCCCTCTATCAGAATCCAGAGTTTTGGGAAGATTGGAGAAACTTAATTTTTCGCCCAAAAAAAAAAACGTAAGGGGTACCACTGTCGTTTTTTTTTCGGGCCGAATTTTTGAGTTTCGATATCTCAGCTCTGGAAGGGGCTAGAGCCTCCATTTTTGCACTCAGGTCTAAGTCTCATGGCCCTCTATCAGAATCCAGAGTTTTGGGAAGATTGGAGAAACTTAATTTTTCGCCCAAAAAAAAAACGTAAGGGGTACCACTGTCGTTTTTTTTTTTCGGGCCGAATTTTTGAGTTTCGATATCTCAGCTCTGGAAGGGGCTAGAGCCTCCATTTTTGCACTCAGGTCTAAGTCTCATGGCCCTCTATCAGAATCCAGAGTTTTGGGAAGATTGGAGAAACTTAATTTTTCGCCCAAAAAAAAAACGTAAGGGGTACCACTGTCGTTTTTTTTTTCGGGCCGAATTTTTGAGTTTCGATATCTCAGCTCTGGAAGGGGCTAGAGCCTCCATTTTTGCACTCAGGTCTAAGTCTCATGGCCCTCTATCAGAATCCAGAGTTTTGGGAAGATTGGAGAAACTTAATTTTTCGCCCAAAAAAAAAAAAAACGTAAGGGGTACCACTGTCGTTTTTTTTTTCGGGCCGAATTTTTGAGTTTCGATATCTCAGCTCTGGAAGGGGCTAGAGCCTCCATTTTTGCACTCAGGTCTAAGTCTCATGGCCCTCTATCAGAATCCAGAGTTTTGGGAAGATTGGAGAAACTTAATTTTTCGCCCAAAAAAAAAAAACGTAAGGGGTACCACTGTCGTTTTTTTTTTCGGGCCGAATTTTTGAGTTTCGATATCTCAGCTCTGGAAGGGGCTAGAGCCTCCATTTTTGCACTCAGGTCTAAGTCTCATGGCCCTCTATCAGAATCCAGAGTTTTGGGAAGATTGGAGAAACTTAATTTTTCGCCCAAAAAAAAAACGTAAGGGGTACCACTGTCGTTTTTTTTTTTGGGCCGAATTTTTGAGTTTCGATATCTCAGCTCTGGAAGGGGCTAGAGCCTCCATTTTTGCACTCAGGTCTAAGTCTCATGGCCCTCTATCAGAATCCAGAGTTTTGGGAAGATTGGAGAAACTTAATTTTTCGCCCAAAAAAAAAACGTAAGGGGTACCACTGTCGTTTTTTTTTCGGGCCGAATTTTTGAGTTTCGATATCTCAGCTCTGGAAGGGGCTAGAGCCTCCATTTTTGCACTCAGGTCTAAGTCTCATGGCCCTCTATCAGAATCCAGAGTTTTGGGAAGATTGGAGAAACTTAATTTTTCGCCCAAAAAAAAAAAACGTAAGGGGTACCACTGTCGTTTTTTTTTCGGGCCGAATTTTTGAGTTTCGATATCTCAGCTCTGGAAGGGGCTAGAGCCTCCATTTTTGCACTCAGGTCTAAGTCTCATGGCCCTCTATCAGAATCCAGAGTTTTGGGAAGATTGGAGAAACTTAATTTTTCGCCAAAAAAAAAAAAACGTAAGGGGTACCACTGTCGTTTTTTTTTCGGGCCGAATTTTTGAGTTTCGATATCTCAGCTCTGGAAGGGGCTAGAGCCTCCATTTTTGCACTCAGGTCTAAGTCTCATGGCCCTCTATCAGAATCCAGAGTTTTGGGAAGATTGGAGAAACTTAATTTTTCGCCCAAAAAAAAAAACGTAAGGGGTACCACTGTCGTTTTTTTTTTCGGGCCGAATTTTTGAGTTTCGATATCTCAGCTCTGGAAGGGGCTAGAGCCTCCATTTTTGCACTCAGGTCTAAGTCTCATGGCCCTCTATCAGAATCCAGAGTTTTGGGAAGATTGGAGAAACTTAATTTTTCGCCCAAAAAAAAAACGTAAGGGGTACCACTGTCGTTTTTTTTTCGGGCCGAATTTTTGAGTTTCGATATCTCAGCTCTGGAAGGGGCTAGAGCCTCCATTTTTGCACTCAGGTCTAAGTCTCATGGCCCTCTATCAGAATCCAGAGTTTTGGGAAGATTGGAGAAACTTAATTTTTCGCCCAAAAAAAAAAACGTAAGGGGTACCACTGTCGTTTTTTTTTCGGGCCGAATTTTTGAGTTTCGATATCTCAGCTCTGGAAGGGGCTAGAGCCTCCATTTTTGCACTCAGGTCTAAGTCTCATGGCCCTCTATCAGAATCCAGAGTTTTGGGAAGATTGGAGAAACTTAATTTTTCGCCCAAAAAAAAAAACGTAAGGGGTACCACTGTCGTTTTTTTTTCGGGCCGAATTTTTGAGTTTCGATATCTCAGCTCTGGAAGGGGCTAGAGCCTCCATTTTTGCACTCAGGTCTAAGTCTCATGGCCCTCTATCAGAATCCAGAGTTTTGGGAAGATTGGAGAAACTTAATTTTTCGCCCAAAAAAAAAACGTAAGGGGTACCACTGTCGTTTTTTTTTCGGGCCGAATTTTTGAGTTTCGATATCTCAGCTCTGGAAGGGGCTAGAGCCTCCATTTTTGCACTCAGGTCTAAGTCTCATGGCCCTCTATCAGAATCCAGAGTTTTGGGAAGATTGGAGAAACTTAATTTTTCGCCCAAAAAAAAAAAACGTAAGGGGTACCACTGTCGTTTTTTTTTCGGGCCGAATTTTTGAGTTTCGATATCTCAGCTCTGGAAGGGGCTAGAGCCTCCATTTTTGCACTCAGGTCTAAGTCTCATGGCCCTCTATCAGAATCCAGAGTTTTGGGAAGATTGGAGAAACTTAATTTTTCGCCCAAAAAAAAAACGTAAGGGGTACCACTGTCGTTTTTTTTTTTCGGGCCGAATTTTTGAGTTTCGATATCTCAGCTCTGGAAGGGGCTAGAGCCTCCATTTTTGCACTCAGGTCTAAGTCTCATGGCCCTCTATCAGAATCCAGAGTTTTGGGAAGATTGGAGAAACTTAATTTTTCGCCCAAAAAAAAAAACGTAAGGGGTACCACTGTCGTTTTTTTTTCGGGCCGAATTTTTGAGTTTCGATATCTCAGCTCTGGAAGGGGCTAGAGCCTCCATTTTTGCACTCAGGTCTAAGTCTCATGGCCCTCTATCAGAATCCAGAGTTTTGGGAAGATTGGAGAAACTTAATTTTTCGCCCAAAAAAAAAAAACGTAAGGGGTACCACTGTCGTTTTTTTTTCGGGCCGAATTTTTGAGTTTCGATATCTCAGCTCTGGAAGGGGCTAGAGCCTCCATTTTTGCACTCAGGTCTAAGTCTCATGGCCCTCTATCAGAATCCAGAGTTTTGGGAAGATTGGAGAAACTTAATTTTTCGCCCAAAAAAAAAAAACGTAAGGGGTACCACTGTCGTTTTTTTTTCGGGCCGAATTTTTGAGTTTCGATATCTCAGCTCTGGAAGGGGCTAGAGCCTCCATTTTTGCACTCAGGTCTAAGTCTCATGGCCCTCTATCAGAATCCAGAGTTTTGGGAAGATTGGAGAAACTTAATTTTTCGCCCAAAAAAAAAAACGTAAGGGGTACCACTGTCGTTTTTTTTTTTGGGCCGAATTTTTGAGTTTCGATATCTCAGCTCTGGAAGGGGCTAGAGCCTCCATTTTTGCACTCAGGTCTAAGTCTCATGGCCCTCTATCAGAATCCAGAGTTTTGGGAAGATTGGAGAAACTTAATTTTTCGCCCAAAAAAAAAACGTAAGGGGTACCACTGTCGTTTTTTTTTCGGGCCGAATTTTTGAGTTTCGATATCTCAGCTCTGGAAGGGGCTAGAGCCTCCATTTTTGCACTCAGGTCTAAGTCTCATGGCCCTCTATCAGAATCCAGAGTTTTGGGAAGATTGGAGAAACTTAATTTTTCGCCCAAAAAAAAAAAACGTAAGGGGTACCACTGTCGTTTTTTTTTCGGGCCGAATTTTTGAGTTTCGATATCTCAGCTCTGGAAGGGGCTAGAGCCTCCATTTTTGCACTCAGGTCTAAGTCTCATGGCCCTCTATCAGAATCCAGAGTTTTGGGAAGATTGGAGAAACTTAATTTTTCGCCCAAAAAAAAAAAACGTAAGGGGTACCACTGTCGTTTTTTTTTCGGGCCGAATTTTTGAGTTTCGATATCTCAGCTCTGGAAGGGGCTAGAGCCTCCATTTTTGCACTCAGGTCTAAGTCTCATGGCCCTCTATCAGAATCCAGAGTTTTGGGAAGATTGGAGAAACTTAATTTTTCGCCCAAAAAAAAAAACGTAAGGGGTACCACTGTCGTTTTTTTTTTCGGGCCGAATTTTTGAGTTTCGATATCTCAGCTCTGGAAGGGGCTAGAGCCTCCATTTTTGCACTCAGGTCTAAGTCTCATGGCCCTCTATCAGAATCCAGAGTTTGGGAAGATTGGAGAAACTTAATTTTTCGCCCAAAAAAAAAACGTAAGGGGTACCACTGTCGTTTTTTTTTCGGGCCGAATTTTTGAGTTTCGATATCTCAGCTCTGGAAGGGGCTAGAGCCTCCATTTTTGCACTCAGGTCTAAGTCTCATGGCCCTCTATCAGAATCCAGAGTTTTGGGAAGATTGGAGAAACTTAATTTTTCGCCCAAAAAAAAAAACGTAAGGGGTACCACTGTCGTTTTTTTTTCGGGCCGAATTTTTGAGTTTCGATATCTCAGCTCTGGAAGGGGCTAGAGCCTCCATTTTTGCACTCAGGTCTAAGTCTCATGGCCCTCTATCAGAATCCAGAGTTTTGGGAAGATTGGAGAAACTTAATTTTTCGCCTGAAAAAAAAACGTAAGGGGTACCACTGTCGTTTTTTTTTTTCGGGCCGAATTTTTGAGTTTCGATATCTCAGCTCTGGAAGGGGCTAGAGCCTCCATTTTTGCACTCAGGTCTAAGTCTCATGGCCCTCTATCAGAATCCAGAGTTTTGGGAAGATTGGAGAAACTTAATTTTTCGCCCAAAAAAAAACGTAAGGGGTACCACTGTCGTTTTTTTTTTTCGGGCCGAATTTTTGAGTTTCGATATCTCAGCTCTGGAAGGGGCTAGAGCCTCCATTTTTGCACTCAGGTCTAAGTCTCATGGCCCTCTATCAGATTCCAGAGTTTTGGGAAGATTGGATCAACTTAATTTTTCACCTGAAAAAAAAAAAACGTAAGGGGTACCACTGTCGTTTTTTTTTCGGGCCGAATTTTTGAGTTTCGATATCTCAGCTCTGGAAGGGGCTAGAGCCTCTATTTTTGCACTCAGGTCTAAGTCTCATGGCCCTCTATCAGAATCCAGAGTTTTGGGAAGATTGGAGAAACTTAATTTTTCACCTGAAAAAAAAAAAACGTAAGGGGTACCACTGTCGTTTTTTTTTCGGGCCGAATTTTTGAGTTTCGATATCTCAGCTCTGGAAGGGGCTAGAGCCTCTGTTTTTGCACTCAGGTCTAAGTCTCATGGCCCTCTATCAGAATCCAGAGTTTTGGGAAGATTGGAGAAACTTAATTTTTCACCCGAAAAAAAAAAACGTAAGGGGTACCACTGTCGTTTTTTTTTCGGGACGAATTTTTGAGTTTCGATATCTCAGCTCTGGAAGGGGCTAGAGCCTCCATTTTTGCACTCAGGTCTAAGTCTCATGGCCCTCTATCAGAATCCAGAGTTTTGAGAAGATTGGAGAAACTTCATTTTTCGCCCAAAAAAAAAAAAACGAAAAAGGGGTACCACTGTCGTTTTTTTTTTCGGGTCGAAATTTTGAGTTTCTCTAATCTTCTTGAAACTCTGGATTCTGATAGATGGCCATGAGACGTAGATCTGAGTGCAAAAATGAAAAGATTGGAGAAACGTATTTTTTCGCCCCAGGAAAAAAAAAACGACAGGGGTACCACTGTCGTTTTTTTTTTTTTGGGGGGGGGGGGTCAAAATTTTGAGTTTCTCTGATCTTCTTGAAACTCTGGATTCTGATAGAGGGCCATGATACTTAGATCTGAGTGCAAAAATGAGAAGATTGGAGAAACTTATTTTTTTGCCCCAGAAAAAAACAACAACAGGGGTACCACTGTCATTTTTTTGGGGGGGGGGTCGAAATTTTGAGTTTCTCTGATCTTCTTGAAACTCTGGATTCTGACAGAGGGTCATGATACTTAGATCTGAGTGCAAAAATGAGAAGATTGGAGAAACTTATTTTTTTGCCCCAGAAAAAAACAACAACAGGGGTACCACTGTCGGTTTTTTTTGGGGGGGTCGAAATTTTGAGTTTCTCTAATCTTCTTGAATATCTGGATTCTGATAGAGGGCCATGAGACGTAGATCTGAGTGCAAAAATGAAAAGATTGGAGAAACTTATTTTTTCGCCCCAGAAAAAAAAACGACAGGGGTACCACTGTCGTTTTTTTGGGGGGGGTCGAAATTTTGAGTTTCTCTAATCTTCTTGAAACTCTGGATTCTGATAGAGGGCCATGAGACTTAGATCTGAGTGCAAAAATGAAAAGATTGGAGAAACTTATTTTTTCTTAAGTTTCTTATTTTTTCTTAAGTTTCTAAAGATTGGAGAAACTTATTTTTTCTTTTTTGGGGGGTCGAAATTTTGAGTTTCTCTGATCTTCTTGAAACTCTGGATTCTGACAGAGGGCCATGAGACTTAGAACTGAGTGCAAAAATGAGAAGATTGGAGAAACTTATTTTCTCGCCCCAGAAAAAAAAACGACAGGGGTACCACTGTCGTTTTTTTGGGGGGGGTCGAAATTTTGAGTTTCTCTGATCTTCTTGAAACTCTGGATTCTGATAGAGGGCTATGAGACTTAGACCCGAGTGCCAAAATCGAGGCTCTAGACCCTTCCAGAGCTGAGATATTGAGATATTTATAATGCATAAATTCTACGTGGGATCTCAATATCTCAAGTCACATAGCCCTCTATCAGAATCCAGAGTTTCAAGAATATCGGAGATACTCAAAATTTTTGGTTATCTCCGCGGGGCTCTAACCCCTTCAAACGTGAAACTTACACGTTTGCGTTAACACATTCCAGTGGAGAGATACCCGGATGTTAACCTATTTTAAAAGTATAACATTACAAATGCAGCGAACACACTAATGTCTCCTAATCTGTAAGCACTAAGGTGCTAACGGCACTGAAGTTACAGGAGTTTCTTCCCGTTGCTAAGCAACGGTAGGTCGAGTATGGTTATGGTTAACACGGTTAACGTGGTTTAACGTCGATGTAATGCGTTGTTTTAGCGAACCTTTTGCTTAAACGAGGAGCTGGGGGACGCCGGAAAAATAGACGTTTTACTCATTTGGCTACTTCATTAAAAAGTGATATTTTGACGTTTTTTTCGGCGTGGATCAAGGCAAATGAATCCTTTTCACCTTGAAAATAATACTTTTTTGCATTTTAATTAATAGAACATTTCTCAGTGATCGTCAATAAAACAAAATTCCATTTTTTCTCGGTTTAATGAAAACCAATAGGTCGTTATGGCAGAGGCGATTGCGTGTAGAATAGGTCAAACGTGTAAGTTTGACGTTTGAGGGGGTTAAACCGTGACATCTACACGTTTTCCAAAGTGGACCAACGTGATTATTTCACGTCTTGTCGTGATACCGGGTTGCATATCCGGTAGAAATATTTAAATTTTGCTGCGCATCGATGTAAGTTTATCATTTAAACACGCTTTAAACATTGTGGTTTGGATACAAATTATTTCAAACTGCTCAGGCACAGTGAGCAGCGGGAGAGAATTGGGTGAAAAGGTATATGACCATCCAGTGAATATTAGTTTCTCTTCCTCTCAATTCCGATTTCGTTTTAACTCCTACGGTGGCCAATCTAGTCCAAGATTAACATAACATACGAGAAAGGCTAAGCTTGAATTAACGGGTGTGTCCCTCTTTGGCTACTGTACTTTCAAGATGGAGGGGCAACATGGCGACCGACATTAGAACCCCTCACCCGTATGTATTTTCGATGGCATATTATACACTCACGAGAATACTTTATTACTTGAACGAAGTAAATACACATTAATGAGCACATATATTTTTGAAAGAACTAAGTGTTTTTAGCTAAGAATAAACTAAAAGAGTTACACAGTGTAGCTTTAAGACGACAATGGGGTTTTGGGGGCCTGGAAATGAAAGCTTTGGGAAACGTGAATCTGTGAAAATGGTGATGCCATGCGTAAAACGTGCTCAGTCTATATGTGCACAGTTTTTCTTTACAATGTGACATCGCCATCTACTGGCCTGGCATGAATAAAACAGCGTTTTTAATCATTTTCACAGAAAACACGTGAACGGAGATCGTTTCGACAACGTTATCGCCTGTACGCGAAAAACAAATGAGAAACTTTTTAGGACACCGTTGTCCTGTAAACGTACCCTAAATCCATAGAATGATACCATAATGGGAACCCCTAAAACATTCGATATATGAAACACCTGTGTGACACTGGTGTTTCAGAAAGAGTGAGAGTGGCATCCAACTATATCAAAAACATTTATTATCAAGCAAAACCAGAATAAATACAGACATCCGACAAAACAGAACTGAAAACTACACACTCATACGCAATCCAGGAAAACATCAGACACTGAACAATGGAAACACTGGCATTAATACACAGGATAACAAGAGGCTAACAAACAACATGTGTTTGTAATGAATCACTAACCAACTATGGAAACAAAGTAAAACAGGAACTAAACACAGAAAATATACTTCAAAATAAAAGTCCCTGAGAACGCGGAAGGGGGTTGACTGTGCGCTAACAATCACTGTTGCAATTCATGCAATTCATTCTGGTGTACATAGATCTTTTTTTAATGCTTGTGAAATGTTTCTATTTATTATCTAAAAAAGCTGCCATGGTTTTAATCAAGTAAAGTTTGAAAGGAAATCAGTTCCAGTCCAGAAGCGTTGCATCCATTGTAACTGAACAAGCATAAGCCTTCAGATATGTGTGCCAAATGTATTTTTAAGACATAATAATAATTTCATCCTAATTGCAGGTAATAAGGTTGTTTGAAGTACAGGAGTCATCATTCACACAGAATCCAGGGGTCAAAACTACAGTCATGGCTTCGGTTCATCATTTGCTTAAAACAGAAGTTCCTGCCTCATGTTGCTCCCGTCTCGTATATCTATTTTCTGGTGGCACACAATGTCAAATCACTTCCTTTCTTTTAATAAGCAAGCATGCTGGTCACAGTTCAGCTGAATCTTATGCAAAAGAAGTGTTTTTGTCCTCCATCTTGAATGTAATATGTAGGGTCTCATATTTTCCTCAGAGTCAGGACTGGTACCACTTTCGCATAAGTATTGCTGTAAACCGCTGAGTCCATTACTTCTGCAATATCTGTGTTATTAGATTCCTGGAGCAACGGAGTATTGCTGTGAAGACACCTTTAATTCTTTCTAGGGAAAAACAAATTATAGTTAATAAAGACAATATCAGTCATGCAACGGTTGTATTGTAAAGTTTGATTATGAAATGCGTGTTACCTCTATTTATAACTGCACATGCTACAATCAAAATTAGCAAAATTGTAATCACAATAGCCCCTATCACAGACGGAGTACACGAACCGCACGAATGGGCAGCGCTGCAGACTTCACGCTTCTCTTCTAGAAAGAAAAGAACAAAAGAACTTGTCATTTGCATTTATGTAGACTTCCTATTCACTGTCTCTGCTCTGTTGAAGCATCAGTGCTGTGAAGTTACAGGCAGTAAAACGGCTTCTGTCAGGAACAATGTCTTTTTGTTCGCTCTAAAAGCCCCTTTCTTATGATTCTTCAGTGCATTGAAGTGCATTTACTCCCTCACTGCATGTGTGTTAAAATCAGCATGAGATCAATATTGACTTCTCTCTTTTACGTAATAATGCAGTATTTATTCTAGATATATTTGTGCACATCATTACTATTTGCATGCCTCGTAATCTTGAAGTAAAATAAGTTCCCCTTCCTCATGCAACGGCATCTCTTATCTGAAAACATGTTTACTGGAATTGGGGGGGGGGGGGGGGGGGGGGCTATCAATCACACGAGAGCCACCAATCAATTCCGCATGGACAAAATCAAGCCCTGTCTTACATTTGTCCTTATTTGCAAAGTCGCTTCACTTGGATACGTGTCGCAATAGTGAAGAAAGAACTAGCACTCAATGGTGTGGTTTGCTATTGTTTGGTAAATGTGAGTGACATGCTGCCCCGCTCTTATCATCAGAGCAGAGAAGAGGATAAGAGAACTACGGAAGATTATGAAAGAAAAAACTTTTTAGAAAGATAACGATAGACTGATTATCACGTCAACACAATGGCCAATCTGAGACTTAGGCTGTATACTGAGTGCGTCAACACAATGGCCAATCAGAGGTGTTTAAGAATCCGTTCAAAAGCTCAAAATGCAGAAGGGAAATTGTGTACACATGCGTGCACGTAAAAACCAAAGTACACTTTAATATATTTTTACACTTTCCTGCAACCCTTCTGTGATATCGTCTATAAATCAATGTGCGGGTCAATTTGGCATGCTTGTGTTTTGATTATGGTAGCCAATCAGAGACATGTATATTGAGGGCATCAACACAATGGCCAATCAGAGACACGTATGTTGAGGGCATCAACACAGTGGCCAATCAGAGACATGTATGTTGAGGGCATCAACACAATGGCCAATCAGAGACACGTATGTTGAGGGCATCAACACCATGGCCAATCAGAGACACATATGTTGAGGGCATCAACACAGTGGCCAATCAGAGACACGTATGTTGAGGGCATCAACAATATGGCCAATCAGAGACACGTATGTTGAGGGCATCAACACAATGGCCAATCAGAGACACGTATGTTGAGGGCATCAACACAATGGCCAATTAGAGACACGTATGTTGAGGGCATCAACACAATGGCCAATCAGAGACACGTATGTTGAGGGCATCAACACAGTGGCCAATCAGAGACATGTATGTTGAGGGCATCAACACAATGGCCAATCAGAGACACGTATGTTGAGAGCATCAACACAATGGCCAATCAGAGACACGTATGTTGAGGGCATCAACACAGTGGCCAATCAGAGACATATATGTTGAGGGCGTCAACACAATGGCCAATCAGAGATATATATGTTGAGGGCATCAACACAGTGGCCAATCAGAGACACATGCGTGCACGTAAAAACCAAAGTACACTTCAATATATTTTTACACTTTCCTGCAACCCTTCTCTGATATCGTCTATAAATCAATGTGCGGGTCAATGCTTGTGTTCTGCCCTGAAACTAAACAAACATATTATTTAGCATCGTCAATAAATGTAACCCCTCCTCACAGTGTTTGTTTCTGTTAATGAGACTCACCTGAACATCCCACTGTGATTTGTTTGGTCTCCGTCTGTTGACCATTGGAGGCGGTGCAGTTGAACGTCATGCTTCGGTTGCTGAATGACGTTAAAAGAACCAACGAAGAGTCGACAGCGTTTCCAGAAATAAACAATCCGTCGAACTCTCCGTCGGGAGTCCAGGACAGATTCACATTTTGGTGAAACGCAGTGCAATTAAGGACCACGTGGCATTGGCCGTCTTTGAGGGAATCAAGCATTTTCTGGATCTTCGGTTCCTTGAGTCGTTCTGCAGTTGGGGACAAATAATGACTTTCAGTCAGACTGAATAAGTGATATAATCACTCTTAAAGGAGTAGTTCACTTTTAAAGAAACTTTTGCTGATAATTTATTCACCCCCTTGTCATCCAAGATGTCCATGTCTTTCTTTCTTCAGTCGAGAAGAAATTAAGGTTTTTGATGAAAACATTCCAGGATTTTTCTCCATATAATGGACTTCAATGGGAACCAAACGGTTCAAGGTCCAAATGAGAGTTTCAGTGCAAACTGTTCAAAGGGCTTTAAACGATTCCAGACGATGAATAAGGGTCTTACCTGGACCCTTCGAGTCCTGACTCGAAAAAAGATTTGTTCATTTTGATGAACGAGTTTGAACAGGAGAGTCACGAACGCTCGTCACAGAACAGAGCAAGGCGAGCATTTGTGCTTATAAAACTTAAACTTTGTTATTTATTTTTTTAAATGACCGATCGTTTTGCTAGATAAGACCCTTATTCGTCGTCTGGTGTCGTTTAAAGCCCTTTGAAGCTGCACTGAAACTCTCATTTGGACCTTGAACCGTTTGGTTCCCATTGAAGTCCATTATATGGAGAAAAATCCTGGAATGTTTTCATCAAAAACCTTAATTTCTTTTCAACTGAAGAAAGAAAGACATGGAAATCTTGGATGACATGGGGGCGAGTCAATAATAAAATAAAGAGGTTAATGTGGTGTATATGGTTCCATGAAGAGCCTTTACCGTCCAATGAACCTTTCCAATGCCAAAAAGCTTTTTTATAATGGAAAAAGGTACTTTGAATTGGCAAAATACACAGTGAAATTCATATTTCAAGAACTAATGCCTGAACGCTTGTTTGCAGAATCAAATACAGTTCTTCTATGGCATCACTTTTTGACTGTCAATAGATCGTTTACTTCTCTGAAGACTGTTTTACATATCTCCCTTACCTCGGACTGTGAGATGAACTTCAGTGTTGATCCGAGAACCATTGGAGGACACCAGCGTCACAGTGTACACCATGCCGTCTTGCATAGTCACATTTTCTATTGTTAAATCCCCAGTTTTGGTGTCGAGCTTGACGCGACCCTTATGTGTCCAAAAAGGATATAAAGTCACATCGCCATCCTTTAGACTTGCAATGTATGTTGTGTTGGTATAAATGGACCACTGAATTTTGGTGAGGTTCCACGACGTGTCTGCACCAGTTTTCAAGACGACTGATTGGCCGAGGTAACCAGTAATGCGTTCCTCTATACCGCACACTGCAACAAAGAACACAGATAAGTCTAATGTATGTGAACACACTTTGTGCAAGTGCAAACTGCAATTTTGTGTTGCTTCACAGGAAAGGGAAACACCCTGTTATCAAAGAAGCAGAATTCAGACTTACTTTAAAATAGTTTTTTCAATGAGAAATAAACCAAACAATCTTCATCAATCTTGCCCAAACTATGTAACATAACATCCACTCAACTCAATCCAACAATATGAAATCCAGTGAGCTCACCTTCGTGAATACACACGGCACAGAATAGCAGGATCCTCCATGGACTCATTGCTCGTTGGCTTGTCGATGTAAATCTACAGGTCACTGACGTTGACGCCGTTTTCCTTCCTTCACGCGGGCCCAAATACACAGTCGACTGAGACCTCCAGAGTCTGACTGACACTGACAGAAAACGGGGAAGCGAACAGCAAAACACGTGTTTCCACCCAACTTCCTATCTTAACTAACAGATATGAACTAAATGTTAGGGAGTGTTAAGTTTTGGTGGACTTTTTAGTGAAGAAAACCGAGATCATCCCTACATGCGTAATGGACATTAAATTATTTTGAAATCAGACATGACTCTAGCATGTGCTTGTCTTGCTTAAAACAGGCCTAACGCCCTAAGCGAGACACTTCCTCTTCACCCATTTTTCACAACTTGCAACGCCTACGTACACTTTGAACTCGACCTTTAGCATTAGTCTTATGACAATCTTTTTTTTTTTTAGAAAGATTGGCACAATTTACTCACTCTCAGCCAAACCTGTGGAGCACAAAAGGTGTTTTGGGGAACACAATACAGTATCTGTAAATGACATGTTGTTCTCATAAAAACAAATATATGAGGAACCATCCAACAATATCATATGACCTTGAAAGAGCACGAGTTACAATGACTCAAACAACAGGTTTACAACAAGAGGACACTGAAGTAAACACTAAGTAATTAGTTACTGTAATTTAATTACTTTTCCATTGAAAATGTAAAGTAAGGGATTACTCTTCATTTATCTGTAATTTAATTAAAATCACTTCTGATGTAATTGAGGTAAATACTGTGCATAGATCAATCCGATCTCAGCGATTCGTATGCGTTTTATGAGGTCGCATAAATTCGTATGAATTATTGTAAAATATGTATGGAAAAAAGTGTGAAATGTCATGAGATCAGACATAAAACAATAGTGGGTTTAACATCAAAAAGTATTGTCTGTTGTTAAAAAGTGTGTTTTTATAATGTAACCTTCTCCATCTTGGTCAGTTTAAGGATAATTCATGCAATTTTATAGTATTTATTTCAAAGAATTAAAACAGATTCATGTCTATCCTTGTATTATTCAGCTGGTTGAGATTGATATGGGATTTTGAAAGTAATTAAAAGTAATTAAATACTTTTTAAAGAGAGTAATTAGTACAGTAATCTAATTACATTGTTGAAGAGGTAATTAGTAACTAGTAATTAATTACTTTTTTAGAGTAACTAAAAAATAAATAAAATTTAATATTATTATTATTATTATTTAAAAAAATCTTATTTTAATTCAACTTAAAAAAAGTCTCTCGTCTCTTCTTACAAGAACCAGGACACCAAAAGTCTTAAATATATAAACCTGAATATATGAAGAAGCCATATTCTCAAATGTGTGATTTCTGATGAACAGACAAAACACACAAAGGCCCCGTTCACACTGGAAAAGGTCAAGTGACCAGGTCAGACTTCTTCAGAGATAGTGTGAACACTCAAATCAAGCCCAGATCTGATCTTTTTAAATCAGATTTAGACCACAATCATATGTAGTCCTGAATCAGATACAGATCTGATATTTTTCAATGTCGACTCTGACGAGATAAGAGCGCCGGCGAGTATAAGCACTGGACACAGACAGTAACATTAAAAACATGGATGAGCAAGTGATGGAGCAAGTCAATGGAGGGAGAGTGTGGTGTTAGTCCTAATTAATTTATGGGCTAATTAATAAATAGCCAATTTTGCTTTCTTTCTCTTCATTCTTTTCCTCATCATCACCTGCTCATTAATTTTACAGCTTCAATTACATAGACATTCAGAAATAAAAGCGTAAATGCTTACTTCCTCCATAACCACACGAACATTAGTGCAACAGTGGGTTGTGTAAAGTGCATATGTCATTGTTCTTTTGCACATGTGGGTTAGTTTGAAACATGCAAACAGTTCACATTGGAATCAGATATAAGTCACATTTTAAAAGGTACCGATAATGTGAACAGCCAAAACCAAAAATCGGACCTGAGCAAAAAAATCAGAATTGAGCATTAAGACTTGCAGTGTGAACGGGGCCAAAATGGTGTCATGTAAACAGACCCTAAAATATTTTTATTCAGAACATAAAAAAAACAACCTTACCAAATAAATTCACTGATTAAAAAAATAAAAGTTTCTTCTCTTCTGGGATTATGAAGTTTATTTTAAGTGTATGTCTTTATATAAACTAGGAGATATTACGGGTCACGGTTTGAAATTGTTCACATAAAACATCAGTTTATGAATACTTTCACTTTCACTTTCAAATTCGCGATCACGCGTACACGTATTAGTGGACGGCGGTTTTGACTGCACACTTTAGATGAGATATCAGTGATGCTCGGGGTCTGCGGCGAACCAAACCCCCCGCCACTGACCCGTCAGTCAACTCGCCTCACTCCCGTTAAGGTTTTCAGTCAGTTTATACTTCTAACGTCTATTATCCAAATTAACTAAATGCTTTTTATTCTTTTAAAACCGATAACGATAGGCGATTAGTGTAAGTGGCAGATTTAGACGAAAACGCGCTTTGAAACCAAAACTAGAGCGAGGGGACTTTTCCACACACCACTAGACTATCAGCAGACACACACCCACACACACACTCACACCACGAGCCAAACTCGTCAAAAGTAGAGTCGAGTTGATCTTTTATTTAAAAAAAAAAAAGGCTGCAACAGTTTTAGTTCTGAAATTATCAACTGCCGAAACGGTTTCCACACAATAACCAAAACAAATCTACAAATCTCTTTACAACAAACCGTCTTTTTTAAAGGGAAAATGTTAAAAGATTAGCTTAACTTTCATACAAAATGATAAAAAAAAAACAAGAGTACAAAACTGCATCGCCTGTATCCATGCATCAGGCCTAAAAATGTCATGTCCACTTCCTCTTTCACTGACGTCCACAAGTGTGTGTGAGAGCGGAATGAGTTATGTACAGGGTGTGTGTGTGTGTACAGGTCCATTGAGGAGACGGGATGGACGAGGTCATGTGTGTGTGTGTGCATAGCTCTGCAGGCACAGGTACGATTGGCACACATTCATGTAAAGGACACACATTTGATTGGTCGTGACAGACGTACACACCAAAGAGGGCAAAACCACGAGTGTGTTTGGAAAGACAACCGTGGGTTTGCTGGTGAACAGAACGATGTAAACGGATGATATAAAGGCCCCTCGATTCATTAGGATGAAGAATAAAGTACGACATCTTAAAAACATTCACGACGAGTAGAGTTACAAACATGCCGCTCATGTGCTTCTGATCCACAATCACTCAATAGTAAAGCACTTGATTTCTCCGCGTTGATCAGCTACAATCTTGTAGTGTTTCCATCACTTGTCATGGGTTTGATAAACCGTAGTGTGTTGCTGGTGTGATCTGTGAAGTGTATTTGATCATTATTCACAGAAGAGTTAGTCCGTCGAGAGTCATCCGGACGGTCGAAGGAGTTCATGTAGTGTATAAAAAAAACATACAAACAGTCGTTTAAAAGTGATATCTAGAAAGAAAGTGGAGTGGTTGTGTCCCTCTGTCTCTGTCTCTCTGTCCCCTCACACAGAGGTCTCCGACTGGAGCCGCATCACGAACTTGTGGCTCTTGGGGTCGATGAACTCCTCCCCCAGGTTGAAGAAGGGGAGGGGCGTCACCGTGACGACCAGGGCGAAGTCGAGGCGGCGCAGGGAGAAGACGAGGCCCTGCCGCAGCGCCGAGGTCACCGGCTCCTCGCTCACCAGGGTCCACTGGCGCCCCCTGCCGTTCTCACGCTGGTACTGCATGGTGGGGCCCGGGGTCAGGTACCGCTCCAGGAACGCCTGGTGGACAGACGGACGCGGATTTAAACACCAGCGGGACGGGACTATACTGCATTTTTGGCTAATTCTTTGTACTGGAGCCATTTCTTACACCACACTTAAAGGGTTCGTTCACCCAAAAATTAAAATTAAGTCATTAATGTGGATCCACAACCGAACCGGAAGACAATACAATGCTGAATGTAGTGGCATTTTTTGTTTTTTTTTTGGACTGAAATGTATTTTCGATGCAACTAACCCACTGATGTCACATGACTACTTTGATGATGTCTTTATTTTAGGACTGTGCAAAAATTAATTGCGATTTATCGCATCCAAAATAAAAGTCTGTGTTTACATAATATATGTGAGTGTGCTGTATATAATTATTTTGTATATATAAATACCCACACATGCATGTATATATTTAAGAATTAATTGCACTTAAATTTTGTATGTATATATATATATATATATATATATACATAATCTATATAAATATAAATATTTTATATATGAATAACACATTTTTTTAAATACTGTATATACATGCAAGTGTGTGTATTTATATATACAAAATAATTATATACAGCACAAATATATTATGTAAACACAGACTTTTATTTTGGATGCGATTAATCGCAATTATTTTTTGCACAGCCCTACTTTACAGTATACCGCACACACATTTCCAACGGAGGCACAGAAAGCTCACAGACTAAATCTAAAATGTCTTAAACTGTGTTCTGGAGATGAACGGAGGTCTGACGGGTTTGGGTCGACATGAGGGAGAGTTATTAATGACATCAGGTTCATTTTTGGGTGAACTAACCCTTTAAAATTAACCAGGGATGGATTTTTTTATTTATTTTTTTTTTAAATATGAAAATGTTCACCAGTAACGAGACATAAAATGAACAACTTTCCTTATACATTCGTCATTGTTAAAATATATCCATATACAAGTTAATAAAAAAAAAGTGATATAGTTTGCATTAGAAAAATGCTAAATTAAAATAACAGATGATTTGATTTTTTCTTGTAAACTTACAATGAAATAACCCCCCCAAAAATGGGGCCAAGGATTATATTTGCCTACCCTATGATAATACTTGATTAATCAATACTTAATGATTTGCCTTATAAATTCATCATTTGTATGTCTTTTTTATTGTAAATTGTGTATTGTGTAATATATTATAGAGCCAGACCGATATTATCGGCCGATATTAGACATTTTCCAAACTATCGGTAGTTATAATGGGCCGATAAATTAATATTTCAAAAATAAAATAAAAACGGACGAAACACGCTTTAACCATCTCTCCTTGGACTGTTAAATTGAAAATGTATGTTTTACAATTTGCAGTATGACGTTATCTATTAGGGATGGGCAACGATTAAATCACAATTAATCACATCCAAAAAAATAAAAGTTTGTGTTTACATAATATATGTGAGTGTGGTGTGTATAATTAATTTGTATATATAAATACCCACACATGCATGTATATATTTAAGAAAAATTAGTTATTAATATATTAAATATTTATTTTTATATATAATATTTATTATGTATAAATATATATATAAAGGATGTGCATGCAAATATTTCTTATACTTTCATGTGTGTGTATTTATATATACAAATTAATTATACACACATATATTATGTAAACACAAACTTTTATTTTGGATGCGATTAATCGTTGCCCATCCCTATTACCTATTGCTAAATTATGGCTTATCATAGACATTGACATTGTAATTATAAGATAGTTTATAAGGCAATAAATGCTTTATCATATTTAAAATGCTTTATCATACTATTTTAGTTAAAACTCATAAATAACTACAAATAACTAATGTTAGGGAAATCTGTTAATGTTTTGTTGCGCGTTTCTGAAAAGAAATAAATAAATAATCGGCCGATATATCGGTATTTTAAAACCAAAAAATATTTGTATCGGTATCGGCCTTCAAAATCCTTTATCGGTCAGGCTCTAATATATTATTTATTAATTTAAATTCCTCAATTATTGGAAGGTTATCTTGTCTGCTTTCATCAGGACCTTTCATCAAACTCATACTGGAATATTAAACACGACCCGTTCTTGTCTTGATCCACTTCAAACGTTGACTACTGTATCCTGCAACTGTGAAACACTAAGTGGTGTGCAGGCAGGAGTGTGTGCGTCACCTTGGGCGTCATGTTGTGCGTGATGCAGAACTGCAGGTGTGCGATGATGCTCTCCATGCTGTGGTAGGGCTGCTGGCGGGTGGTGCGCAGGTACTTCTGCATGGCCCGGGCCATGGGGGCGAAGATGGCCTGCGCCGCCTCCCGGGGGTCCATCACCTCGCGCGGGTGTTTGGGGGACGACGCCACCTCCTCGTCCTGGAGCCGCTTGATATGAGTGAACGCCTCCTCCACCGCCACCACCAGCCTGGAGGAGAACAGCACTGTGAGCGCACACACACACACACTCCACACACTCCACAGATTACAGGACCGTGCGATTTACTCTCCCTGAAGCAATCCTCGCTGGACTAGCGGTGGGAACCTCACGATTACACTTCAGACGGCTGCAATTCCATGCTAAAGCGATTATCGATTATCTGAATCTTTTGTGTGTGTGTGTGACTAAAAATACTTTAAAAGTACAAAGTAATGGACCATAAAGAATTAACATACAATATATTTTATTAACATTGCAAAGAACCAACAGTAAAATAAATGTGTACTTATATTTATATTTATAACAACGACCGGTACAGCCGAGTGTTTTGGCTTCTCATATTTGTTGCATTTCTGAAATATTTTAGTTTTTTTCTACAAAGCTTACAACTAGTGTGGCTCTTGTCCAGCTCCTTTCCCCATTCAACTTCAGAAGCCAAAATATCTCCACAGATCAGCTTTTAATGCGGAGGGTGTTTGGATTTCTTTTTTTGAAAATCGATTTTTGACATTTGTGAATTGTCCACGTCTGCATCGCGATGCATCCAAGAATCGACCCCTACGGTGTGTGTGACACTCTTCTCTCAAGCCCCGTTCACATCGCCAGCGACAAAGCGACAAGATCCCATTCATTTCAATGGAGCGCTGGCGACATCCGACGACACGAGCGACAGTGACCGTTGGCGACAGAATGTGGGCGTGTCAAGAGACAAGCGACAAAAGTTGAGAATTTTCAACTTTATGCAAATGAGAAGCGATTTTCGCGAGCGACAACCAATAGGAAAGAAGACTTTCAGTGGAGCTCAGCTCACGTCACCGTCTCGAGTGCAGTGCAGGCAAGACAGAAAGAAAGAGTTTGAGGACGATGTCACTGTTTTATATGATTTGACTGTAACCACATAACATGGATAATATAATGATGCATGGAAAAGAAACTGTCGACAGCGAGTTTAATTCATACATTTAACGTTATAGTTCGAGTGTTGCAATTTTATGATGCACGTTTAGCACTGCTGCAAATCATTTTACAATTTCCCCTGCATTACGTTGACTATTAGGGACAAGAAAATTGATTACTTGTCAAATTCGAATGACGTTTTTATAATTTGTGACAGTATGAGTGAGTTTAATTTGTTCATTGATCGATCGTTGATCTAGTAAATGATTTAATCCACTGAACACAGCTGTGGAGATATAAAAACACTCTCCCAACAGCACATGGTTTCTTTTTAGCCTTAAAAGTCATTTATTCCCAGTCAAATTAAAATTATATATCACTTGTGATTAGGGGTGTAACGGTACATGTATTCGTATTGAACCGTTTCGGTTCGAGGCTTCCGGTTCGGTACGCATACAAACCGAACGATTGCTTGGACCATTTTTCCTGCCGGCAAAATTTGTACTGACGCGGCCAACACAACGTTGCGCAACATCAAATGGCAAGGGTAATGAAAGCAGAACGAAACTGCGCTACTCGTTATGTGCTTCACGGATCGTTTATCAGTTCGGACCAGCAACATCTGTGTAGCGCGAGCCGATCTCGATCAAGCAACACTGTTACTTCACAGCGCTAAGAGATTCGGTAAAGAAAACATTTGAATTCGCCTCTGAGGTAATAACATCGCTGCGAGATCTAGTGAGATGCATTCACATTTCTCCGTTATTAACCGTAGATCTCTATTAGATCAAACAGCGCTGTCATGGAAACCAGGAGAAACATTGTGCCGTGAATGAACTAGTACTTTACGTCCACAGACCAGCAACATTCACCATGGATTTAATATAGTAACACTAACTGGAACCAGTTTGGCTGGAATGATGAAATGCTTTCAAGTACTTCACACATCTTTTTCCAGCACTTCAAAATTCAAATATTATATAAATTAATATATATTTAAATGTTATTTTTAACGTGATGACCAAAACATTATTTGTTCATCCTTCAAAGATGACCCCATTTATAAACCTGAAAGTTTCAAGATCTAGGAAAACTCACACTTATTTAAAAATATTTTTTCTTTAAACAAATAGGAAATTTCTCTGGCATTTCTTTCTTTTTGCTGTATCGAAAACGTACCGAACCGTGACTTTAAAACCGAGGTACGTACCGAACCGTGATTTTTGTGTACCGTTACACCCCTACTTGTGATGGTCTTTTGTATAGATATGGCCAGACGTGCAGTCTACCAATAACACAAGAGCGACAGCACTACGAACGCCCACAAGCGACATCACAGTACAGAGCCTAGCGACACACAGCGACAAAATCGCTGGCGGTGTGAACGGGGCTTTAGACAAACACTATCTGATTTAGATTAACACATGTCCTGGCTCTTCCACGCTTTATAATTGTTGCTTCTTTTTGAAGTCCATCATAATAGTATTAGGTAGTGTGCAAGTGAGACGTTTTATCAGAGCTAATGCCACTGGGTGTGTTAGACGAGGTTGAGGTATTCATAGGACAGTTAGGGGCAGTGTGAGCTGTGAACACTCTGACGCACGCAAGGCTCATATCATCTCACTCATGATCCATAGCGAGTAGGGTTGGGTATCGTTTGAATTTGAACGATTCTGATTCCGATTCCGATTCCTTGTTTCGATTCCGGTTCCCAACGATTCTCGATTCCGATTCTTTTAAGAGGCAGGGTCAAAAAAGTTTAGCTAACCTTGTTAAACAACGCTCTTTCTGAAGGAAATACTCCTTCTGTAAAAATACTTTTGTCACAAATTTTGCATTTTACCGAGATTTCGTTATTTTTAGAAAAGTGAAGCCACACTTTGGATCGCCGACGTAAGGTATCATGTTCGACTCGCGTGGTTATGCCAACACTTCCGGTAGACGCTTCTTCGTTGGTGTTGTTCAGCGGTTTCTTCTTCCGCTCGGCGGACTGTGAATATCGAAACTAGGAATAGAAATTTTAACTTTTGAACGATTCCGGGAAAAACGAAAAGTTAGTCTCGGTTCCAATCGATACTCGATTCTCGATACCCAACCCTAATAGCGAGTGAGCTTTTGAACTGAACAGATCATTTAAACGTGACTTTCCATGAAAAATTCTAGAATCCAAGATTGCCGCCACCATATGACGTAATATGCAAATTAGATGGGAACATGTAATCCCTACATAAACTTTGGGTCATCCTAAATATTTCTCTAATTTACAGAAAGTCTCTATCTTTTATCACTTTTAAGATATAGGATTTAGAAATTAAGAAGTCAAAATCGAAATATCGCGTAGCCTTAGAAAACGGTGTGATAATGCGGTTCATGGCGGTATTTTACCGGTTATACGACACAGGTGAATTGCACTCGAGCATTTCTTTTCTTAATCGAGGAATCGTGCATATTTCCATCTACATTCTGACTAATTCAAAGTTTTGTATTTATTATTAGATCATTATCGCATGTAATAATGCTTTTTTTCTTTGTGTGTTTTGTGAGGTTGTGTGTCAGACCTGGCCTTGCGCTTGCGGACCCTGCGGTCCATCTCCGCCTCCTCGTAGTAATACTCGTTATGAGAGTTGTCTCTCCGGCGGGCGGCAGCGGCGATCATCGCGCGGGACTGTCCCGTCGAGTTATTAGTGCTGTTCTCTGGGGAGCGAAACAACCAGTCAGAACCAGCGGACAATCAACCAATCACATCCATCGACAGAAAGAGGATATTGAAGCAAGTAAGAAAAAAAAGGAGAAAGCACCTTCCCCGAGGGAGTAGACCTTAAACCCAGACATCTTCTTAGACAGGATGGATTTGGGGAGATTGAGTAAAGCAGGGTTGTAGACGGAGAAATCAGTGTAGTAGTGATCCAGGACCCACACCGCTGCTCGCTGGATACTGACAACACACACACACACTGTTTACAACAGGGCTACACAATAAATCAACTCTTGAAATCACTTTAAAAAAATTAAAAAAAAAATTCAGTGCAACATCCAAATCTGTCATATCGGCTACAAAAGGAGAACATAATTGTGTGTTTGGGACGTGGATTTAAAGCTACACTGTGTGATTTTTACCCCCATCTAGTGGTGAAAAGGTATATGATCATCCGGCGAATATTAGTTTCTGTTCCTCTCAATTCCGATTTCGTTTTAACTCCTACGGTGGCCAATGTAGTCCAAGATTAACATGGCTTCATGGAGTGTTAACTCAAACGTAAACATGAAAGGCGAAGCTTGAATTAACGGGTGTGTCCCTCGTTGGCTAATGTACTTTCAAGATGGAGGGGCAACATGGCGACCGACATCAGAACCCCTCACCCGTATGTATTTTCAATGGCATATTATACACTCACGAGAAAACGAAGTAAATATACATTAATGAGCACATTTTTTTGAAATAACTACGTGCTTTAGCTAAGAATAAACTTAAAGAGTTACACAGTGTAGCTTTAATGGTGAGACTTTTGTTTTTGTATCAGTCTCTCAAATTATATACAAACTTGGATTTATATTAATCAGCCAATATATCAGTTATGGACTTTCAAATATACAGAGTTACCAGCCAAAATGTTCCTATTGGTCCCTATAATAAAGGAATCCTACTAATAGTAGGGCTGGGTAATAAATATCGCTTTCTCGATATTAATCGATTCTCATTTTTACGAACCGATATCGATTCTTAAATCTCAAGAATCGATTAGTCATCCTGTTTCATTTGAATGAATGGGACATTATATTGCGGCTGCACGCATCCAAAAAAAAATAAAAAAATAAAAAATAAAAAAAAATCGCAATAATCTTTGTCCTTTATTACTATTGAAATGAAACAAATTTTCAAATTACGTCCATTTTTCTTTAGAAATTCAAAAACATAAATAACGTTTTGGCGCTGTGGCGTGAAATCGCTCTGATCGCAGCTCAAGAGAAGCAGCAGCGCTGATCTCTCTTCCGGGTTAATAATACCAGTCACAGCGCCAAATAAACATGAATGAGCATCTGAAAGTGTGTTAAAGATAGAGTACAACTTATCGAAATCCGCATCATGTCACATTGATTCGCTCAATCAGCGTTTCAACCGTGGAAAGACGTCAGTTAAACAGCTTGTAATCAATGTCATGTATCGTCATATTTACCTCAGAAAACCCACATAAACTCGTTAGTCAGCTAGAAAAAAATAACTCTAGAGAGGAGCATTTTTGCTAAATATAATCTTAATGTTCTTCAATATTTAATGCATATTTGAATAAATCTGTCAAGTTTTTATGACAGCCACCATTTAAATGTTTATATTTAAATTAAAAAGTGTAATTTAAGTGTTTGTATAGCTATAAAACAGTTAATTATTACCTTCATATTAGGCTAATGAAGCCTTTTCGCTACAACTAGATTTGCATAGTTTACAGCATTAGTTAAGAGATTTGATTTCCTTGAGAAAAATGGCCATTTATTGTAACTGATATCCAAAATAATCGATATTGAATCGAAATCGAATCGAATTGCAAGCTTGTGAATCGAAATCGAATCGAATTGTGAAATTTGTCTCAATACCTAGCCCTAACTAATAGTAAATGAAGATAGTGTGCAGTGATCATGTGACGTGAGCCCGGCCCGTCTCACCTGAGGTGTCCCACGTTGTAGAAGCGGCTGGCGCCGTCTGTGGTGCGCACCACTTTGAGGCAGAAAGCCGGCCTGAGGTGGCGCACCTCCAGGAGCACGAGCGCCAGGTACTGGATGAACAGCAGCGCGTCCACCAGCGACACGGCGTATCCCACAATGCCCCTGTAATCGCGCTCCCGGGGCTCCAGCACCCTCACGCCGTAGAACAGCCAGTAGGACGCCACGAAGAGGAAGACCAGCGCCATCAGCAGGCAGCGGAAGACATAGAAGCGCGGGAGCGTGGCGCGCGGGGGCCGCAGGAACAGGGCCCAGGACGAGATGAGGAGCACCAGCAGCTTGAAGGCCAGGGACACGTACAGGCCCTCGCAGGGCGTCCCGCAGGGGTCCAGGGAGTCGCGCCACAGCAGCTGGGGCAGCAGGAGGAAGGCCAGGGGCGTCACCAGCGCAAACAGCCCCAGGATGCCACTCAGGACCGGCCCCGCGAAACGCCGGCACTCCAGGGGCGAGGAGTCCTCGAGCTCTTTCGACGCCCGCGTGAGGTCTTCATTGGAGACGCTGTGCTCGGACGTCCCGGTCACGACGGTCGTGGTCTCGCCCCAGTTATCATCCTGACGGGAATCAAGAGAGAGTGTGTGAGTGACAGTAAAGGAGACTTGGCAAAAATCATGTGTAAACTCATAAGTCGAGTCGACTGAGTAAAACTGCAGTGAACACGAGACCGGGTTTGAAATCGCTGGTGTTTCTGACGTCACAAACGAACTTGTAACCAATCAGATCAACGTGTGATCGTCAACCAGTGGATCTCTGAGCAGAGTGAGTAAGTGGAGGCGGGGCTCATTTGCATATTCATAGGACAGTGTATACTAAATGAGGCAAGGGTGTAACTAAAAAGATTATTAAAATATTACATCTTGTAATATTATATTAAAAATATTAATAAAACTGGATTGAGTTAATAAAATAATAAAATTAACTTTAAAAAAAATATATATATAAATATATATCACTCAGCCATTTGAAATTTTCTTCTAAAATGAACATTTTTATCAAGCTTGTATATTTAAGTTCAGTAATTTCACTTAAATGACAATTAATAGGTAATCTTCATTGCCATTTAAGTGAAATTACTGAACTTAAATATACAAGCTTGATAAAAATGGTCATTTTAGAAGAAAATTTCAAATGGCACTTAGAGGCTTTTGCATCTGAACTCTTCATATATATATATATATATATATATATATATATATATATATCTTCATATAGACCATTTCACAAGATGTAAACAACACTGGTCCAGAAGCACTTCCTGTTTCAGTTTTTTAACACTACATAAGAGCTGGGATAAAATACAACCAACAGAACATATAAAACTGAATCAAAAATCTTTAAGATGTTTTCTTTAGATGTGAAATAAAGAAAACAGTTACAAACTGAAACAGGAAGTGCTTCTGAACCAGTGTTGTTTACATCTTGTGAAATGGTCTCTATATATATATATATATATATATATATATATCACAAATTGAAACTGAAATTAAATTGAAATGTAAATGTTGCCACCTAATTGAAATAAAATTAAGTTTAGGATCCAAGTACTAAAAATCAATGCTGAATTTTAAAAAAAAAGTTTGAAAATGATCAAATTCTAAATATTAATAGTCATATGGCCTGATGTTATGGTTGTTTATTGCACATTTTGTCCATGTTGGTGCTAAACTGCTACTGATCTCAATCCAGCAAGTGCACTGACACCAAAACCAGTGCCAATTAAAATCAAAGTATATTTAGCATGAAGAAAATAAAGTCACAATAACATTTTTGCACCATTAAAAACAACCAAATGATCAAAGTGCAGTCCAAAAAATAAATACAGATTAACTGGTCATAGTAAAAAAATAAAACAACTGTAAACTGCCAAAGAGATGCGTATTTGATGTAGATTAAATGTGTCGGGACGTGTTCCTCGACTCGCGTCCCCTAACTCTCCGCACACACACACACACACGTTGGCACACTGACCCGGTCGTCTCCGCGTGTGGACTCGGCGTCCAGCAGGGGCTCTCCGGGGGCCTGGATGGTGACGGACTTGTCCGCTCGACTGCTGCTGTCTCGGCTCTTAGAGCGATGTCTGTCTCGCCGGTCCCTAAAGACACACACACACACATTACACACCAGATACACTCCAACGTCTCTACACGGCACAGGACAGGAGGAGCCTGTGAGATACAAGTTACTTTATTTCATGATAACTTTAAATAATCATGATATAAAAACCTTATTTAAAGCAAAAATTAACTTCAGCATTTCATCAAAATTTGATACCACTGAAATTTCACCAATTTCAATCTCACAATAAACTATGGAAGCTTGTGTCCGTCACTCAATGAAAATAAAAATGGTGATTGCAACTCTATTACGAGATATTGAAAGTTAAAATCTTCAATTCTGATTTTTTCTCAGATATAATAGAGTTATAACGTCCAATTCTGAGGAAAAAAAAAGTCACAATTATCTTTTGATTTTTTTTTTAATTCCCAAAAAAGCTCTCATAAAAACGACAGGATTCACAGTAACCATTAAGAATTAACATATCTTTCAATACCGATATGGAGACCAATATATTGTGTGTGTGTTTGTATATATATATATATATATATAGATATGTGTGTGTGTGTAAATCACAATATACTGTAGTTATTTTTGCTTTAAGTAAGGTTTTTTATATCATTAAAGTTTGATACCACTGACGTTTCACCAATTTCAATCTCACAATAAACTATGGAAGCTTTTGTCCGTCACTGAATGAAAATAAACGGTAATTGCAACTAACAATTCTGACTTTTCTTGCAATTTCAACTTTACATCCACCAATTTTCTCTCAGATATAAACTCGAGTTACAACGTCCAATTCTGAGGGGAAAAGAGTGTCACGATGACCTTTAGCATTCTGTAACTCTGATCAAGCCCCATGAAGGCGTGGGTTGGCGTACCTGTGCTTGCGAGAGCTGCGTGAATGGGAAGACTTGTAGGAGTATCCGGAGTACTGCGACTCGTTGTCCATGTCTGGGGCCGGTGGGCGGGGTTTGTGGGCCCCAGCTCCGCCCCTGGAGCGTTCGGTGGCTCCGCCCAGCTGAGACTTGCGCTCCGAGATGGATTTGGACGACAGAGTCAGTGGCAGCTTCAGCAGTTCCACTTTACTCCTGAGAGAATCTATCTTGGAGGCCGGCGGAGAGGAGAGGACGGACCTGCGGGGACACACACACACGAGAGCTTTACCGGGTCCTGGACACTGGCGTCACTCACAACACAGGACACTTCAGATACTCACATGGGTTCATTTAAAACCCGCAAACAGTGTGTTTAACTTCATGACAGTTGACTAAATTCAAGAATCACAATTACTGGACGGAAAAGCTGATGTAGTTTGGATTTTTTGGAGCACTTTTTACATTTGTAAACCTTCAGTTAAACATTGAAGTGGATACATTTAGGCTATCATCTGATAAAACAAGTTAATTTCAGAGTCCAAACGCTGTGTTTAGGTTCTTAACAGTTCAACACTGGATGGAAAAGCCAATGCACGCAAAGAAAAAAAAAAAGAAATAAAAAAAAAAATCACATAAAAAACTTAAACACTGAAGTTGATTATATCATTTGATAAAAAGACTATGGCTAAGTTTACACAGAAACGATTCCGAAAAGTTAACGCAAAAGTAGCGTTGCGTTTTTTTTTATTCTGCGTTTAGACGAGCGTTTTGTGTGGGAAATCCGCGTGCAAATGGAGACACAAAAGTGTGTGAAATTCAATGTAGTATGCACTCCAGGCAGCTAGGAGTGCTAACACCACCAAGTCCACGCGCCTGCGTACAACTTTAACCGTCAAGCAGACTTTTGCGTTTTTACCGTTTACACGGGAACGCGGCGGTGGAGCGTTTTTAAGATTTCCACTCTGGAGGGTGGTTTCACTTTTTTGCGCCTCAAAAACGCCGTTGCCGTGTAAACGAAAGGCACATTCGATAAAATATTTTTACGTTTTCACCCGCGAGCGTTCTCGTGTAAACAGGGCCTATGATGGAAACACGTTTACAGAATAAATCCCTTGATGCACAACAAAACTCTCTTGCTGCCTCATCAGAGGCTGTGATTGGATAACCAGACTAACAAGTGGACCAATGGCATCACAGAAGCATCTCTCACACACACACACACGAGTGTGTTCCCGAACAGGACACCGTTTACCGTTTCGGCTGATGCTCTGAGACACTCAATTATGATGAAAGAAAAACAGTTTCTTGATTTTTACTCCTGATATTTTGTATATTAAGTTTTCCAGGAAGTGACAATTTTTGTTTTCTTAAACACATGGGATGGAAAGACTGCTTTTCCTGCAATATTACGATTTTGTACAGATAAAATTTGCAACTTTGCATGGAAACGCACAGCTATTAATAAGACGGTTAGCCCGACAATTTAGTGCCAAAGCAATATAGCGCCTCAATTATACTTGTATTTTGATTTAAACGACTCAAGTTAAAGTAAAACACATGTAAATGTTGCAGATAGCACACACAAAGGAAACACCGCCACAGTTGCCCGATACCGATAACTCCTTATATTTGAAAGCCGATAATCGGTATATTGGCCGATAAATCTAAATCCACATTTTTAAATAATTTTTGAAAGTCTGATTACAAAACCTAGTCTCACCATTAAAGCCACGTCCCAAACACACAATTACGTGCTCGTTATAATTTTACGTAGCTGATATGACAGACTTGCGTTGCACTTTTCCTTTTTTAAAATGATTTCAATCGATTAAAAACCATCATGTCGAACAGTGCGCGTCTGAAGCGTCTCAGCTGAAGGAAACAAAACATAATTTATCGTCTTTAATATATCGGCAAAATTTTCTTATTGTGCCGATAACGCTAACATTAAAAATTAACATTTATCGGCTGATACCGATATGGTGGCCGATATCATCTCTAAAATTTATTGTAAAATTGGTGCATCTAAAATTTAAACTCTAAAATTTGGTGCATCTCTAAAATAAATAGATTTTACACATTTCAAACATTATTGTATATTATATCAGCACATTTCACGAGTTTTCATCTGTAATACGTCTCCAAGACAGAAATTAAAGAGACATCTAGAAAACATCTTTAGTAGTTTATAATTTCGAATGCAAGTAAACCTGACTTCCTAAATATGTTCATCGGATGAGCTGCTCTTTACCAGACCTCTTAGAGACGTACGTACGTGCGCATCATAAAGTTAACACGCATTTTCATCAATACGCGCAGCTCTAATTCACACACACACATTTTCAGACCCGAAACCCCACATTTGACCTTCCTGTAAAACGCCAGGCCTCAATCTTAAAACATGAGCTGTTCTTAAATCATTCTCACCTAAATCGTCTCATTCAATTAAACGCAACAGTTTAGGCAACAACGAGAGACTCGTTCTGCTCACACGGTGAATGATGCCCATTGTGCTCGAACATCTCACAGGAATATACGTACAGAATCGCAATCGCTAATCATTTAAAAATCACTAAAAGTATGTTAGTGAGACAAACACGTGACATTAACACACTTCTGTAATGCTTTAAGAACATCAAAAACACTTTTTAAACTAAGCTCCGCATCTCCATAAAAACCCCATTACTCAGTCACACACACACACACATTCCCCAGCCATCGCCTATCATCTCCACAGCAACTGAGCTTGTGTGTTTCTATGGGAATGAATGCGAGGGTACGTGTGACGGGTCAGACGGGGGGAGTGTGTGTGTGTTTCTATGGCCGTCTGACCTTTACACATGCACCCCTATATGAAAGTATGAAGCAGTGTTAGGAAATCAGTCTATTTTTGCAGGTTTTCTGCAGAGTTGTTTTCCCCGCTGCAAAGCAACAGCTCGATTCGATTATCTAAATTAGAGGCGGCACTGCGGCGTCTATTTCTGCTCACATTTCTGTCTCCTAACAAGACTCATGTGAGACGGGACGAGACGGACAGCGTTTCTTCAAGCACAAACACACACGCTGAGTGTGTGTGGGCCGTCAGGAGTTGTTTACGGAGCTGATAAGACACCATTTGTCCAGGACGGATTTGGAGCATGTGTCACCCATCAGTCTGAGGAGCAGCGACACACACACACACACACTCAACATATCAGTTCTTGCATTGCTAAGATAAATCAAACTATTTTTGGTTTTTCAATTTCAGATATCAGTTAATACAACCAGTTTTTGTTTGCAAGTTTATTAATAAAGTGAAATCAGTTTAAGCTTGGTGTGTTTAATAAATGTTGTTTGAGGAATTCAACCATTTTATACTTTTCATTCTTATTCTGTACATTACATTTGAAAGATTTTTTAGTGGAGTGAGGGGAACTAAAATAAATAATGTTCGTACGACCAGTATTTTATTATTTCTGATTCTGAATATGCTGCTAATATAATGTGACTTGGACACGCTTTTATTTATCCTTTCAATAACGCAATTTTCACCCAATTTTCCACCATAAAATATTGTAATTACTTGCCTGGCTTAATCAAAAGTACTGAAAGAATTGTTGGTAAAATTATAAAAGTGGAATTGTGAAGTTCCTCAAGATTCCCACAATTAGACATTTTTATATTCACGAGTTGTAGTCTTTTAGGGTTAGATCAGTCATCTTCACAACACGATGAAGATGTTTTTGCTGAAATTAGAGATATTTCTGGCCCTCTCAAGGTTAAACCACCGGAGTCACATGGATTACTTTAATGATGTCTTTACCTGGCTGGGACTGAAAAGTGGTAGTTACGTAGACTGTCAATGGAGGGACTCAGATTTCATCAAAAATAACTTCATTTGTGTTCAGAAGATGGACGAGTTTTTGGGTTGTGATCACATTTACAGTAATTCAGGTGAATCTTTCCAAGCCAAATCCAGTCATTTCAATAGCAATCCACACGACACGATAGGGAAATTCGTCTGAGAGCGAAAGATCCCCACGCAGACTTCACATTCATAACATTTCAAGTTGTTTGAGCGAATTCACCACATTAACCAAACAGAAAGCTGCTAGATCAAAAACAATGGAGCATTTTCGCTCATGAAATGTCACTAATGTGACCACACCTGGGACAGAGCTATGAATACTTTCGTGTTTGTGTGGGAACTGCTCGTAAACGCTTCAGCTACAGGTGTGAGTGGAACAATCTGACACACACACACACACACACACAAAAAACATACAGACTTGATAAATCAATGTAGAAAGTTGGCTGATTATTAGCCTATATCATGACCAATAGCTAAGATGGACAAGAGTGTGAATATTCACGTTTAGAAATTAATGTCATAATGCACAGAAGTAGAGCTTGGTACTTGATAATTATCTCAAGAGGTCCACGATACCAACACAAGCGTCTTCCACATCCTACAAGACACTGAACATGGATCCAGGACAGCACGACTAACGTTAGGTTTTGCACCACAGCTTCAATGTAAAGCCGCAGAAGTTCATCTGGTATTCAGTGTGGATGCGTTCGGCAGCTGCAGTAATGTGTGTGTGAAGGTTAGGCGTGGCAACTGTGATTTATGAACGAAGACACCGGTCCCAGGTGTGTATTCTGGATGGATATAGTTACTTATTATTCCAGGTCTCAACTGACCTATTTAAACATCAACACAGTTGAACAAACACACATGCTCAGGTGCTACAAGATTACTCTACATTAAGCCTAAAATTACTCTACATTAAGCCTAAAATTTTCGTTTATGCACTTTCGTTTATGAAGGATAAAAACATATTGATCAAAATGTAACGTCATAATGTTTTAAAATGAGCGTCCATTGAGTGTTTTAATCTAGTTCTCGGGTTACAGTCTCCTAGGAGACGGCTCATGAGACATCTGAGCTCATCGCCCCGCACGGGCCACAAAGCCTCGGACTGGCGGCGTCAATCACCGCCGCATGACATGCGCGACCCCTTGGGCACCCGCGCTTACGAGAGTCCGAGGCTTTCGGGCCTTCATGCGACCGCACTCGACGCGACACAGTGAACTAAATGCAACTAACAAAATTAAGAAGAAAATAGCACGTTCTATATACAAGCAAAAGCGTATACAACAAAAACCCTAATAAAAGGGTATATGGTACGAGCATTCGTTATTGAGGTGTTGCTTGAGAGAGAAACAAAAAACAATGACAAATCACTTCTAAATCGTGAGTGCACTGAAGAATACGAGTTTGATTTAAATGTATGCACTTATAAGATTGAAACCACTATGGTCAAAAGCAAAAAGAATGCATTAAGAGTTCAGTTTCGAGGAAAACATATACAATTAAAAATACCAAAGTTACATATATGGGTTGAGGAAATATTTTATATTACTTTCACATTACTTGCATTGAATTATTATCAGCACAAAATTCAACAGCATCCATTAAATAAGTATTAGCGATGTTCGATTGGCCAACGAATCATTCTTCTGAACCGGATCCTTTGAATATACGATTCAATTCGCTGCTTATTCGTACATTGCTTGGCTGCGAGCGTGAGGCGGGTGACATGTTGGAATCATAAGCACAAAAACATGTCAAAATAACACTTAAAAATAGTTCAATAAAAGTAAACAAAAAAGTCAGAAATACAAAGCTTCTGGGAGGGCGACTCAAACGAAGCGGGATATGAAACGAATCGATTCGCAAAAAGTGAATCATTACGTTAAATATCACTTTATCGAGACACGGCTAAACAGCAGAACAAACACTTTCTTTCGATTTTGATACTATTAACTGTGCTTACAAACAGAGTCCAAACATAAAACGTCCAGGGATGTAGCCGGGAACACCCTTTCTTCCGATCGGGCGCTTTTGTGGATCTGAACACAAAGAAGAGTCCGACAGAAGCGGAGACAAACCCGCACTCAAACGCCCAGTTCACATGAAACAATGCAAGCGAATCCTGCTGTTCGTTTCCCGTGCATATAACCGATTCAAAGCCAACTGTTTAACTTTAACCGTTTGATGCAACACCAGACTGAATATAATCGGTTGTCCCGGTAGAAAACAGTCCAAATGAGATATTAATGATACAATGTTTTAGAATCGCACGTATAATTGCTACTCTCTGCATCGCCAGTCAGAAACATGCAGAAACCACTTTCACTCGAGTCGTTGTATCTCTTTTCAACAGAAACAATAATCCAACACGGTACAAAAAGAGCAGAAAGAGAAAATCCTCTTTCCGTGATAAACTCACAGTTCTCGGCCGAGTGAACTCTCTCCTGCTGCTGTCGAGCTCCGGGTCAGTGGCTGTTCTCTGGCCTAAGGCTCGACTTCGCGTCCGTGTTTTTTTTTTTTTCTCTCACAAAAACTCACATATTTCCGTCTCCATTCAAACCTGAGCTGAAACACGCCCCGAATGAGCGCCCGACTCCAGCCGAGAGCGGCGAGCAGAGCCGAGCCTACACTGGACCTCCCCCAGCCCCGCCCCCCAGGAGCTCATGCTGGAACAGGACTCACACACACACACACACACACACAAATATCACGTTGTATAAATATGACTTTATGTTTGGAACATATTTGTTATTGTTAGTATTTATTTGAAATTATTTGGAATATTTTATAATTATTAGCCTATTTGAAATTGGAATTAGCTACCTCATTCTTGCAAACTAGGCCCTAAACTTTTATTACAGACTCACCGGTCCAAAAAACAAACAAACAAACAAGACAGTACACACAATACAATATATATATATACAACTTCAGAGGAGACAATACCAATGCTTCCATAACTTGGACTTACCGTGTAGCGCTAAACTTGATATTGGTCAAAGCCACAATTATAATTGTCTGAGTTATGCAGCCGACATATAAATTTGTACATAACTTTTCTCAATGTGGCTTGCAGAGTATTAACACCAAACATCTCACTGGCACTACACCAGCGCGGTCTTCTCAGAAGAATTCTCAGTGCATCATTATAAGCTACCTGAAGTTTATACAAGCTATAGCTTTGCAATATTAAATTAAAATTAATAAAAAAGAAATAAAACATATGTTCCAAAAAATTAGATGTTTTTTTTAACTGCAGAAATCATCTATTTTATTTATTTATTTTTTTGAACATATGCTTTATTATTTTTTTAAACTGCAAGAATTACAATTTTTTGACAAAGGTGTAATTTATTTGTATTATTATTATTATTATTTGAAACTGCAGTATTGACCTAAGTTTTGGAACAAATTTATTTTATTAATTTATTTATTTATTTATTTTTTGAAACTGCAGTTTTGACTGTTTGGAACATAATTAATAGTAGTATTATTCATATATATTTAAACTGTAGGTTGACCTAATTTCTGGAACATATTTTGTATTATATATTACATTAATATATTACTATTATTATTAATATACTAAAACTGTAGGAATTACCTAATTTTGGAACATATATATATATGAAGAGTTCAGATGCAAAAGCCTCTAAATGCCATTTGAAATTTTCTTCTTTAATGATGATTTTTATCAAACTTGTATATTTAAGTTCAGTGATTTCACTTAAATGGCAATGATAATTACCTATTAATTGTTATTTAAGTGAAATTACTGAACTTAAATATACAAGTTTGATAAAAATCATCATTAAAGAAGAAAATTTCAAATGGCATTTAGAGGCTTTTGCATCTGAACTCTTCATATATATATATATATAAATTATTATTTAAAACTGCAGGAATTATCTAATTTTCGGAAGATATCTTTTTATATGACTAGGAATGATTTTAGTGATTTATTTTTTTATTGTCAACTGCAGGAAGGACCTAAATTTTTATGATTTTTTTTATTCAATTTTTAGGTGTTCAGGCACGAAGTGCTGAAAACCTATTGTATTTGCTAGAAAGAAAAAAAAAATCCCCTAAAACGCATCGTGCAGCCCAAACCGTAAGGGCTGGAGCTGTGAAACTTTGTCAGATGGTAGGGCCTCGAATTGTGGAGAACCTATCAGAGTATGACCCCGATTGGCCCATAGGTGGCGCTACAGCAACCAAAAGTACTAAATTGCTCATAACTCCTAGACCGTTTGACTTCAATGTTTTTACACCACTGTAATCCCTGGCTCAAGACGGACAAGATGTATATCTCGGATTTCCATTTGGAGCAAAAAAAATTACTTATATAATAAAGACAATACTCAACTATAATTCATAGTATAACTTTATCAATTCAATCTTTTAACATTTACAACCACATTTAGTAAAAAATGACTATTATCCTGAAGTTGAAAATGAGTGTGTGAACTAAACTGTAGTAAATCATATTTTAACATGGTAAATTATGATAAATCATATTGGAACATGGTTAATTATGTAATATCAAGCTGAAATGTAGTATATCATGATAAATCATGCCTGCTACATACAACTTAATGTCTTTTGATGCTTTTGTGCTTAAATGCCTTAAAGACCTGAACACCGATAAATGCTGCTTGCAGCTTTAATTTTTAATTATTTTCATATTTTGATGCATGGCAATGTGTGTAGATGTATGGATTTGCATATCCATTTTAGATTATGCTGTGTCAGTTTTAGCATTTGTTTTTTAAGTTTTTCTGCTTATTTCTTTTTATGTGTTCTTTTTATGTTCTGAGTTTGTATTATGTGTTGCCTCATTTATGCCATTTTAATACATTTTGGAAGGTTAAATACAGTTACAGACATTTGTTTTGTAAGGCAGTGGTTCACAACCTTTTTTGATCTGAGACCCCCCTTTTCCCAAGAAAATACCCCCCCCCCCTTTCATATTTAATGATATTATCGCTCTTGTAAGCTTGCAGCAAGGATGCCAAAATATGTTGTCATATTTTGGGTAAACAAACAAACGGTAAGTTTACTATAACCTGATGTTTATGCACAAATAATAGCCTATAATATTAAAAATGCAATGACAAAAATATCAGGTCCTTTGTTATTTAAAAACGTAAGCCTATATATTGGCCTATATATATGCTATCTCTTAATGACAGTTGTCTGGGGCCTCAATACTTGCAAGTTATTTGTGAGGCTTTATTTTTTACGCTTTTGGCGCTTTAGCGAGCGATAATAAACTTGCGTTTATTTACAGATCTTTCGGAAGAACATTGCAGCCGGAACTACTTCTCCCTGTGTACGTCTATGATGAGTCACGCAGGTAGGCTACTGGGCTACTCCGCAGCGGCAGCAATCCGAACCAGTGTAAAATAGTCCCAATGTAAACACGTATTATAGATGTAGTGGTTCAGGATAAGACAAAAACACGGATTGAAAAATGGATTCATGATGAACTCGCTCATTATATACATTTTGGAACAGAAACAAGTAAAGGACTTTTGTTTAATGCTCATTGCTCGAAACATCTCAAACTATGACGCGACCCCCCACGGAGCTCGCTGAGGCCCCCTTGTGGGCTGTTGGGAACTGATGCTGTGAGGGGTAAGTTGTGCCAGCTTCTCAGCAAAATGAGATTCTTAAAAGTAAAACTCTAAGACGGAAAACAAACCATTATTTTGCACAACATTGTAATTAATACACTGTATGTGTGTGCGTGCATATGTTTTATCAATGAAATGCCAAACATTGTCCATCTAATAGTGAATGAGTAAAATATTGAACGCATCAATTCTGACGCTTCAACATGTTTTCAAAGGTCTTATCCAATTCTTATTGCAGCTTATCCTTCATTATCAGGTTATTACATACAGTTATTATTATTGGATATAGTTATTATATAATTGGTCAGTTTCAGGAAAGTGAGAGGTAAATCAGTTCTGACAGGTTTTAAAAACAGAAACGTCTTTCTGAAAAAAAAAAAACACAGCAAATATTGTTTTTAAACATTTTTAATTTCACAAAACAAATGAGTTTTTTTAAACATGAGTTTTCATTTTCCTTCTGTGCATCTAACAATCTCGCCGTTTTTAAAAAGAGGGAGAGAAAATAATTTACACATCTTTTGTTTGTCATATCTACAAAAATAAAATTAAAAGAAATGACCAGAGCTTTACAGAAAATGAACATATAAAACAGGCCGTGAACTATATTACATGAGTGATGAAAATAAAAACACAAAGCTCTACGTACAGTAGTTCGCACGAGCGCGCGCTTCTTCCCAGTGCAACGAACCGCTGACGAGCATGAATGACGAGTGAAGCGATGGAGGAATGAGGCGGGAAACAAAAGAAGAAAAGACGAGAAAACTCACGGGTAAAAGTGTTAAAGCTAACGAGAGGAACACGTCTACATTTCTCCACCTGAGTTAACAGCAGTTATCCACACAAGCAGCGTCTCTGATACACAAAACCATTCGAATAAGAAAATAAAGGAAAACATAACAGGAGGTGAGGTAACAATCCTCCTTCGGCGGGTTAGGCGGACGAGTTTAACGCCCAGAAAAGTTGTTTTCATTTATTAGAGTTGCCGATCCCTTCATAGTGTGTTTTCAAGCAGCCGTTGAGCAAGTGACGAACAAACGCTCACAGTAATACAAGTGTGTCAGGTCACATGACATGTCAGAATTCATAAACACGCCCCCTTTTCCCCCCTGCGCGATTTAAAGAGGAATCCAGTTAATAGTGCATAGAAACTGAACAAACATTTGTTGGATATTTTATTTCTTCCATTAAAATAAAATAAAACAAAATAAAACCTTCAGCTTTTGTCGATTTCCTTCCTTCGTGTAGTGTTTTACGTAATCAAACACAAGCTACGATATTAGCGATATGTATCCGTGAGACATCCTTATTCCCAGTGCAAAAGATCCTGAATCGGCGGCTCAGGGTGACGATGAAAACGAGATGTGACGCAGGTAAAGTGCTGGGGTTTCCTTCAAAGGACAGAGTCATGTCTTCAGCCGCGCGACATCACTTCCTGTTCGTCACGCATCACTTACGTTCTCCCATCAACCAATCGCATTTCATTTTCCCTCTCTCGAATGGTCACTTTCCTTTCTCCGTCATTTCTCTCTCTCCGCGGGCCGAAGGGTCGTCCGTCCCGTCTCTCAAGTCACGAGTTGACACACACAACACATAATTCAACCTGGATGGTGCTTCCAGGCGCAAGGCATGCTGGGAAGGGGCTACATCATAGTGTGTTTGCGTGAGTCTGTGCGTGCGAGATGAAAGTCCAGTGTGAACCGTCAGAAGCCAGTGGACTGGATTTTCGGCGGAGCCGATTCTGTCGAGACGCCCTCTTTACCTGAGAGAGCGAACACACGGGAAATCATTGGGTGATTTGGATTTAGCGCTAGACTCCGTTATCGAGTGTGTCCTCACCGTCTCCGGCTCCCCGGTCCAGCGAAGGCGCCCGGGCCACGGCGGGACACCGGCACACGACGGCATCGGATGATTGTACCGCCGGGCACGGCTGGCGTAACGTCTTCAGCAGTGTGTGGTGATCCGC